>CP137686.1:2770018-2792162 GCA_037976565.1 Mesocentrotus franciscanus | reverse complement strand
GAAATACAATTTTGGATAATCTCCCTTGCCGTTATGGTAGATATCAGAAAACTTATTCTTTTAAATTAAACTTTGGATGTTGATTTGATGTTTACATGACGTGGAAACTGTAGACAGTACTTTACCACGCAATGTGAAAGTATCATTTACAATCGTTATGGCACCGAAGTTTTCCAGGTAATATCAAATATATTTCTGATGTCCATGAACAAGATGATAGCAAGGCCGTCCTTGCCTGCTCTTGCTGGTTGTTGGTGTAAGTGACTGTTGAATATACAAAGAGGAACTTGATCTGTCCTTCAAGCCATTGTCATGCTATTCATGAACATTCGCAGTAAGATTGTTTGCTGACATCGTGAGATCGCAGAACAATTTTGCATTGAGAGAAGCACAACAGGGGCCCGTTTCAAAAAACGTGTTATCTATAGCAAATGCTAAATTTCTATGACAAATTTGCTCTCAGCCAATCAGATGCCATGATTTCAGTAGCTTATAACAGTAGCTTGTAACTTGTTATTGATATCAAGTTTTATGAAACAGGGCCCTGAAGCAGACTTTTTTCATTGTATGATGACTATATTTATTTGAGTCCTCCTCCCCAGAAAAAAAAAAAAAGAATATTGAAACTTCTCATGAAATATGAGAGAAAGAAAACTCCATTTCTATTGCATCAACCCGTGTCCACACACAACAAATTCATCGTATAACTATCCCGAAATGGTATAGTTATACAGTTTCGGGATAGTTATACATTGAAATTGTGTGTGTGTGTGTACGCTTACTAACGATACGTCGTATAACGAAACGTCGTATAACGAAACGCGGGTTTGGGCATCGTTTTGAACTAGAACTCGATAAAGAATCACGGAATGTGTTGTGTGTGGACGTAACTAGTATTTATAACTGGTCGAACTAGAACGGTATAAATGGGCGGGGCTTAACGTGACCGCGCGCGAAAGGAGACCTGACCTCTCATTTCCGCTTCCGTTTCATGACCGCATAGTAGCAAACTGCGCACCTATACGACGTTCGCTGTAGAGTTTCGGGATTACCTTCTTGTGTGTGTGGACGCCCTGGAATTTATACGATGATTCTTTATACAACGTTTCTTGTGTGTGGACGCCCTGGAATTTATATGATGATTCTTTATACGAGGTTTCTTTATAGAGTTTCGGGATAAACAAATTTGTGTGTGGACACGGTGATGATCTTAAAGTGTCATGAATCATGACATGTTACATTCCCTCATGTTCAGATTAATATGGAACCTAATCGCGAAGTGTTAATATCCAACGGAAAGAAAAAAACAGTCATGAACAGTGATGAGAAAATCATGCATAGTTTTATATTTCTTAATTAAAACAAAACAATAATATATATGTGCCATCACAGATCACGACAATCGATGAGGGCTTGAAGCAGTAGAAATACTCGCGACCGCATGCCAAAGGTACATGGGAGAGAGAGAGAGAGAGAGAGAGAGAAAGGGGGAGGACAGAGACAGAGATATATATATATATATATATATATATAGAGAGAGAGAGAGAGAGAGAGAGAGACATAATGAGAAAGAGACATTTTATCGCTCCATTGTTGTCTGTAGTATATATTTTAACGAGCGTGTGTTTTAACATTTCCATTCTCTGAGTGCCGCCTGATCTCAATTTCACTTCTTCCTTTCTGTCTGTATAATTTATATGCACTACATTTGTTTTCTTTATACATATAAAACAGGCGATAACTCTTGTTAAAATAATGGCGCCTCTTTTGATATGATCATATATCGACTAAATTATATTATTCTCTCACTGCATTCAAAAGATCGTTATTTGAAGATTAGGTTACCCATATCTTGTCTCCTTACTAACATTATACGTTTGTTGATTCCAAAATAAGTTCACAAGGTGATAGGTAACAAGAGCAAATGGGACGCGACTATGGTAAGGAATTCCTTCGGAATGAATCATCCAGTTATCATGATATAGTTGTTTTAATGCTACCCAAACACGATCGCAAAGTTCTTTGAAAAATATATTCAAATATGATAACAGGCCTAATAATTTTCCTTCTAATTAAAGAATTAAAACGTCCTTTCTTTTCGAAGACTTTGACGAAATCAAACTCGAAGGGTAATTACAATGCTCTTCCGTCCATATCCAGACATGGAAATCATTGTCTGAATCATCATACATCATGGCAATGTATGTATTGTAATGTTCGCGCATTTCACAAAAAAATGGACTAGATAATGTTATTTCTTTAGGCTGATTTCTGGAAATCTTTTCGATCATGTTCTTGCTGTATTCAATACTTTAAAAACATACTTTTGCAAACATTTCAGCAAATACATTTTCACTTTGATATTCGCAATGTTTACCAAATCCACCGATTTTCCACCAATATCGCGATGTGAATTTGAGACAAGCGTCTGCATGCTTTTTGCATCTCCAAGTGGTTCCCTAAACTCGAGATGATGATAATTGGGCTCTTGACCTCTGCAACCGGAAGCGGAAGTGCACTTGAGCGGGAAAAATAACGACCGCATGAATTCATGTCGGTAAATAAAAGCCGAACGATAAGGAGAAATTTGGTATATCTATGAAAGTTTACCCGGCCTGGAAGAGAGGATATAAGTGCTTTGCAAAAATCAAGCAGAAAAATGATAGCATATCTGCTCGTGTTTATCACTTTGAAGGTCAAAATTGCTCAAAGTCGTCCATCGATCTTCCCAAAGGATTTCATTTTTAATATGGAATTGATATTCGTTAATATTTCCTTTCATTTGGCCAAGAAATTTAAAGGAAAAAAATAGTCATACAGTTTCTAAAAAGATTATCATTTTGATATGGAATTGAAATTCGTTAATTTGGCCAAAAAAAGGGAAGAGAAGAGGATAGTCGTACAATTTTTAATTAAAATTATCAACGCTGACAAAAGGGAAACTAACGCTCTTTCTCAATACGAATAATTGACTATGAATCATCAAGATTTCAAGAAATCACTCAACGACCATTCCGAAACCCTATATTGATCATTGTAATTGAGCACAAGGCTCATCATTTCCAGTAGATTAAAGAGAAGGTTGAGTGCTGGGAAGAGGTGAAAAATAATTTGTGAGCGTTATCATTGTTATTATACAAGTGTGGAAAAACATCAGAGAGAAAATGTTCCCTGAAAAGCATGGCTCTTCAAATGTCTTAATATTCTAAATATGGCTTGTAACATCATAAAAATCGGGACAGATTTTTATGCCACATGTTCGTGTAGCCCCACATACATCTTTCTGTGTACAGTGCTTGTAACTTTACCAAGACTGGGCCAAATTTCTTATCATTTTAATGATTCCAGAACCTTGCAGTACACACCAATACTTATATGCTAGATGATCAACCTTTTCTGATCGATTCCACAACGTTTCTTTCACAATGCAATCGCATGACCAGAACTCAACTTTATCTTTAATATTCGCTCAAAGGTAGAGACAAGATAATTCGAGCCACCTCTCAAAGAGTGTCTTCTTAGTCTGTGAAGATTAAACAGATTTAACAGATTTAATAGAAATTTTGTAGACCCAGGTCAAGGGGATGGGCAATCCCTCATCATCCTTCCCCGAGATTAAAAATGGTCCCCGAGATTAAAAATGGTCCCCGAGATTAAAAATGCTCAATAATTGGGTAATCGTCGCCTTACAGCTACAATGCAAAGCTTGTATAATCTTTTCTACAAGCTGCTTTAATATAGCTTGACAATTGCTCCCTTATGAAGTCCGAAGCTACAGTCCCATACGTCTACAACGGAGTAGGTTTTCCAGAGTATTGGGTTTCGTTTGCTATTTCAAGTGCTCAAGCTGCGACTTGATTGAATCGCAGAAGATACCTCGTGAAAATCAAAGAGTTGTGCACCGTTTCCACCAAGAAGTTTGCTTCTTCGGACCACAGGTGAATAGAAAGTTCACACACACTGAATCATTGGTTGGCAAACAGTATTAGTGTGCACCTTTTAATGGCTGATAGCGTCATAGGAAGCGAGGGTTAATTTCGGGTTAATAATGATAAAACGAATTTGTTCTGTTATCATCCGAGGAAGAATTTAAACTCATGTAGCCTATCTTCTGAGTATTCTTATTTCTATTTTTGAATGATATTAATTCACAGCATATCGTAAACCGTATTGGCAATAGTGAATACATCATTATTTTCGTACAAGTATAATCTATTTAGTTATCATTTTATAGGAAAGCAAATCTTGATTTCATCCCCAAAATAGCATTAATGCTACGGAAACTCCTTAAAACAAGATTGCAGAGATCCGCTGAAAATTAACCTAATGCAATTTCGATAGCCCTTTCCATCACTCTTTGAAATGTGCGAACATGACAATAACATTCGAACGTTATTTTTTTTTATAGGTAATACTGTAAGGTATTCACACTGCCTCGAGTTGATTTTTCGAAAGTCTTTAGTATCTTTTTTAAAAATAATTTGATGTTAAAGGGAATTTGATTACAACAAAAGCTAACCTAGTACATGAAGTAGATAGCAGTTTCTCCCCATGTCTACCTAATTTTTAAAAATATTTTATCATTTTACTTTATGAAAAGATGATCTATTTTGCAAATGAGAACCAGATTATCGGTGGAAACGGGGTCTCTTATAGCCATCTAGTCGGACAGGAACCCTGTGAAACACTGACCGTCTCGCTGGTTCAGGTTCCACTTGACGCCGGGCAAGAGTGACGCTTGTCATAGCGAAACAAGAGCCGACTGAAACTTGTCGTGAAACCCGACCCGAACGAGACGAACGCGGACAATAATTGAAACTCGGACTGGAGTCATGTCAAGAAAAAGTGCTCCAACGGAATTTTATTTCTCAAGGATGGGTGGCAGCTTGCCTCTTTCTCTTCCCTCCTATAAACTCGAGTGCATCTTTTTTGATAAAAGTACGACGTATTTACACGCCGAAACGGAATACGCGGACAAGTTCTTCTGAAACGTGATCGCGTAAGGCAGAACAAGCAAAAATGACTGAAATACAGGAAATGTGCTCTTCAATGCAATGATGATATCGTCTTCGAAGTCGAGGATAATTCCTTGAAACTTACTCTTAGTGAAATGATATAGTGAAGAGGATAAGAGAGTAAATTGAGAAATAGCAAGTGAGTTTCGTTACAAAAACCTACCTGCGAGACCCCGAGGACATTCTTTTAGTTCCCGTTCATTTTTTCATGTATTTTCATATACTGTTATAAGTGAAGAAGACGGCGAGTAATTCGGACAGAAATTGTGCTTCTTTTGAAATCTATCTGGCATCGTGAAATAATTCTGTTCAGGAAGATTGATTCAGAAAATGAATCCTTAAAATAACGAGAAAAGGAGAGAAAGAAATAATATAAAACTCATGGCAGTATAAGTTTATTCTGTCTATCTTTTTAATGGATCTCCTTCACACTTCCACCAAGACGCCGTTCGTAGCTACTCGTATTTTGATAGCGATTTTGTGAACCGACTTTATTAAATGAATTGGGAGCTTTCTCACTTTTAACATGTTCGACGCCAGTTCGGAAAAATATCACATCATAATTATAGAAAATATCCACTGAAAATGATTGCTCTTTACGTGCCCTCATATTCAAAATATGACAAGAAATAGCTCCAGTGTTTGGACCAAATATTCATGCTACATATTGTTTTCATAGTCCAATACATGATATACACCAATCATTATGTACTGCATATGAAATCGACCTCTCTCGATCATGTCAATTTCTCCAAGACAGTTTCTTTTACAACATTTACAAAGTAAATGCATGTGTGTGTGTAATTGGGATTTTTACAGACGTGTATCAATCAGATATGATTATTTACGTCTGGGGACCGACCTTTTAACGTTACCATCCGAAAGACGTGACTCAGTTTCGAACCTGCGTCCTCGGCTGAATCAGTTTGTAACTTCCATTGTTAGCTGGATTTGTTTGTTTGTTTGTTTTTATTTCCGAAATCCATATATACATACACTGTACGGGTGGTATTCTCGAACGCCGCCTAAGTTAAACCTGGCCTAACTTAGTCCGTGGATTAGTTAGGCCAGGCTTAACTTTAGTCCATGGACTAAGTCAATTTCAATTCTCGAAAGGTGGCCTAACTGATCCATGGACTAACTTAAGTCCATGGATCATTTACCATGGTTACAGTTTCTGCACATGCTCAGTATACAGTATACCGAAGCTGTGACGTCACAATGCGCTAAGACAATGGATGCGCGCAGTGTGGAAAGAATGCAGCACCTTGACAACTTGATCAGTATGACGTACAGGGGCGGCGGAGCGACTTCCAAAGTGGGGGCAGCACCAACAAAAAGGGCACTTGCTGGAATTGCATCATTGTTAACAGGGAAATTATCAGAGGTGAAAAGGGTCACTTATCGCACCTGAAAAGGGGCATTGAACATATTTTAAAAGGGGCACTTATGAGAATGAAAAAAGGCACTTATAATAAAGGAAAATGTGCATTTGTTGAAAGAAAAGGGGCAACGATGATTTTGTTACTAGGGGTACCTCTCAGATTTGAATAGGGCAATTATCAGAGGTGAAGGAGCACTTATCAAAAGTGAAAAGGGGCACTTCTCGTACCTGAAAAGGGGCACTTACTAGAGATTTAAAAGGGCACTTATAAGAATGAAAAATTGACACTTAATGCAAAGGAAAATGGAAACTTGTCAAAGGAAAAGGGGCGCGTGTCAAAATTAAAGGGATACTTATCAGAGGTGAAAAGGGGAAGGGGCACTTTTCCTATGAAAAAAGGGGCACTAACAAAATTAAAAGGGCACTTTCCAACGTAAAAAGGGGTATTTTGGGGAACTTTGAAAAAGTGGGGGGTGGGGCACTGTACCCCGACTCTTTCTCCCTATCTCCATCTCTCTCTCTCTCTCTCACACACTATCTCGCATCATTGTTTATTTCTCATTTTCATGATATCTCTCACCATTAAATTGTTCTTTCTCATTTTTTTCCCTTTCTCTTTTACTCTCTCTGTTCTCTCACTGTACTATTTCCAGACTTTTTCCATGTATGATTCAATGAATCCAACCGTATACACACTTAAAATCAAAATATATGAAAGGAATATTGTATATAAGATATCAAAAATTATCTTCAATTTCTTTATTTTTCTTAAAACGGAAAAAAATGTAATTCACGATGAATACGTATTATAAAAGTGAAGGTCAAATATTAAGCTCCAATAGCCTCATAATCTGCTACTTGAAATTATTAGAATTCAATGTTATGTATTTGTTACATTACTTTTTCCCATTTTTTTAGACAAAGCAAATGCTACTTTTGAGCCCTATTTCTTTTGCAGGGAATCTGTTATATCATGAATTGCACCATATTATAAAACACATTATAAAACATGATTTCTTAAATGACTCAAAATCACATTTTCCTATGGGTGGTTATCAGGGGGGTGGTTATCCAAGGGGTAGGTGTTCGGATACGGTTCTATAGATGATATTTTTTGTCATAAAATGGGTTCAAGAATGTAGCCAATGAGAAGTGTCAAAATGGATCACGTGTCCGTGCATTGATTTTTACCCTATGCACCCTATGCATAAAACAAATAATACATGTTTTAGCTCGTGCCTTAGTGATATGCACTACACTTGGTTAAGTCACAATGAGACGAACAAGGAACTCGACAAGTCTCGTTCATTACCCTACTGTGACTTAACCTGCGTTCAGTGCATATATATATATATGTACACGTGTGCAATTCAGCCAACGGCTGCGAGACATGTTTGAATAAAACCTTTATTGAATTGAACTGAATTGAATGTTCACTAATGCACTCGCAAACATGTATTATTTGTATATTGACGCAAACGTAATTTAATCGTGAAAATTAGCACTGAAATGCAAAGAAAATATGTGACCTAAATGTACATTCCAAACACCTCTTGGACATGATTTGTATGCATGGGTAAATAAACTTCAAAATCTCCTCTTTAAAATGAGACCGAAATCAGGCAAAATGGGCGATTCTAAGAATCAGAATCAAACATCGGAACAACCCCAAGCATCGCTCATTACATATACACGAACCAATTTTTTTTAATGAGCAGATGTGAATAAATAGACGCGAATTACCAGGCTAAGCTGCGAATTGACGGTATAACTAATAAATATGACAGACATAGGTTAACAGGCCAAATATGCTATGAATAATCGATTGAGGATCACAAGTTATACATAAATTCAGATTACCTGTGATAACCAAAATTTAGTGATTCCCATCCTTTACTTCTCCCCTGTAAATGAATTTAAGAAAACTAATAAAATGAAGGAAAAGAAAAAAAGAAGGAGAATAATAATAATAATAAGAAGAAGAAGCATAAGAAGAAAAGAAGAACAAGTACAAATAGAAGAAGAAGAAGAAAAAAAAGAAGAACAAGTAGAGCAAGAAGAAGAATAAGAAGAAGAAGAAGGAGAAAAAAGGAAATAAAATGAAATGATGATAATTATAAGAAGGCAAAATTCGACATAGATTTCTGACTACATTGTCCAACAGAGCATAATGTAAAATAGAAATAATTACTTTTACATGCATTTACACATGGGGGATACTGATACTTAAAAGATACAATCAAGTCGATCAAAAATAATAAGAATATTTGTAGTCTTAACCTCGTTTCTGTTGGAAAAAAATGTGAAAGGGAAAGCGAGCGGGAGAGTGAGGGAGAGAGAAAGAAAGAGAGAGAAAAAATAAGAGAGAGAGAGAGGGAGAGAAATGGAGGGGGCAGAGAGCGAGAGAGAGAAAGCGAGAGAGAGAGAGAGAGAGGGAGAGAGAAGAGGGTGAGAGAGAGAGAGAGAGAGAGAAGAGGGCGAGAGAGAGGGGATACATTATTGCCTTGTTGGGAGCCTGGTGAGGGGTGGCGAAAGTGTCCTACTTCTACTGTAAGCACGAAGTCGACAAAATAGAAATATGATGCTTAATATGTCTACAATTGCAGACCGATCAATACCACATAAACGTCATTTTAGCCCAGTGATGTGCCAATTTATGGATATTTTAAGACTTGAGACCCCTTCACTGCGCTATGCAGGCTTCGATTTCTCTTTAGAAGAATGCGAGGAGTTTACTGCAGAAGTTAAAGGCCCTGTTCGGTAATGGCTATCGACGGCTACTTGGAACAAAAGTACTTTATCCTAAGAAAATTAGAGAAAACAATGGGAAAATTAAACTTTGATGTACATTATTTTTCTCATATGACTATGAGACTCTTTTTATTCATTTTGGTTAAATACATTCGGAATCTTCAAATGAAATCCGGATATAGTTATTACTAAAAAACATTTCTAGCAGGCTGTATACCAAACCATTCCCTGATATAATATGTATATAATTATATATATGTATTAAAAGGCTTCTGTAAATTTTACCAATTCGTAGAACACATACACACAATACACACAAAGAAATAAAGGAAATAGAAAAAAATGCAATAACACGTGTATACCAATTTTAAAAGAGCATTTCAAAACTTTTGACATCAATAGTCGGTCAATAATCGTGATAACATTAGTGTTGCACACTCTCCAGCTCTCCACCAACATGAAACGTGGGCTACACCGTTGGTTGAAAGGGAAATAGACCTAAAATAAAATCAGTTCATGAAATCTTCATTGACAAAAAAAACAACATTTTTTTTTGATGAGATGACTGTTGAGTCAACTTTGAAACAGTGCAGTCTTTGACTCTTGAACCACGGAGGTACATTGAGAAAAGACAAGAAAAGTAATTCTTAACTGTTCTCGGTTTCTTTTCATTACTCCTGCTTCCAGATGAATTTCATAGAATGATGATAATGGGCTCTATTTTTATTCGAAGTCGGTATGATTTTTTTTTATGAAAGAAGAGGGGAGAATTATGGCTCAAGTTATATTGGATAAAATGATGCTAGATGATCTCCCCGCGTTTGACTGAAAGCACGTGAATAGTTTTCATTAGACACAGACAACAAATATGGCGCCACCTTTTGACGAGGTTGTCTGTGCTTAACTTCAATAATGCAAGCTCTGGCGACATTCCGTATACACGGCATGTCTTATCCGTTGGAAGTTAATAATCATATGACGTTTTAGGAGATGAATAAGAAGAAGGAGGAGGAGGAGGAGGATAAAGAGAGGAAGAAGAAGAAGGATAAGGAGAAAAAGAAGGAAAAAACGAAGATTCAGAAAGAGAAAAAAAGGAGAAGAAAAGAAGAAGAGGGAATTGAAGATGAAGATAACGATTAAGTGCTATATAATGCTCCTATTAGTTTCATCGTCATCACCATCATCATTACTTATATTATTAATAATAATATTATTAATATTATTATCATTATCATTATCATTATTACTATTACTATTAGTATCATTATCATGCGCCACAACTACACGTTCCTCCTGTCATGACTGTATTGTGCACCCATTTAAAATTTTGGTCCTGAAAATCGGAAAATGTTTAACTTAAAGATAAGGTTCATTGATTTTCAAAACTATCTTTATTTCATTATTGCAAAGGTGACACTTTGATTTGACAAGGCTATCAAAATTCAATGCTCGGAAACATTCGAAGTAATGATTATTATGAATTACAAAACGCTTAAAACAGCCCCGGCATAGCACCTGAAATGCTCTCCGATCGCTGCTGAGATGTGTGACGTCACATGTTGAACATGATTTGCACAAGCAGACGATGTCCCATGACATCTCACACATTTTCAGTGCCTGTTTCGTCATCTTTTCTTCAGTTATTTATCTTACTTCACTACCGTCAGGCTAAATGTTTAATCTATTGCCTCACTCTAAACCCCGCGCATGGTATTATTTTGATGAAAAATGCAGCGATAAAAAAATAAAGGAATCCGTCGCATGTAAACAAAATAAGACGCCATTGTATTTTCAGCTGCATACACCGCGGTATGTTCGGCGTTTCAAGAGGTAACAAATGCGTCCATGCTATCATTCCAGGGGTTTTGAATTTGAAAGTGTGGTTTCTTTGATTGTTCATTAACCCATATTCTGTGTATTTACAAACAAAAGAATTTAGTTATCAGAATCGGTTTCATATCCCTTTTGAATGGTGTAAAATTCCATCACATTTATATACACTAAACTCATTATAATTTGAGAAATAATAGCATTGCAATTATGTTCATTCTTTATGGGATGTCGTCTGCTTGGGCAGGATTCGTTCATATTGTGACGGCATTAAAACATCGTTATTTTTCTGGCGAATCTCTCGTATATCCCAGATGCTATGGAGGTGGTTTTATTTGTATTTTTATAAATCACCCGATATGTAGTTGACCTAAAACTTGTACGATGGCAATCTGTTAGCTTACCGGTTTCTAGTAATATGTTATTTGCCATATTTGCGATTTTCTTTGAACCCGCACTTTAAAAAAACTTTTTTCTTGCCTGTCATATATTTATTTTTCTTCCAAATCCTGCCCTCCGCCCCGCTTTATAAAACCAGCTCTATATCCATGTTGTTAGGCGATTGTACTTGGATTTGTACCATGCATCTTCAAATTATGATTGTCCTCTTTTTCTTTTTAAGATTTGATTTCCAACATCTTTTATTTTTTCAAAATTTATCAATAAGATCCCGTTTTGGAGACATGTTTATCTCTCCTGACGCATTTCCCGTCTTCTTTCTATTTTCCCCATTTATTTCCTTCCCTCTTTTCATTACTCTTTTCTCCGTTCTGGTCTTTTTCTAAATTTAGCATTCTCAGTGAGCTATTTGCTTTAGATGAAACAATATACTAACCTGAATGACATTTGGGTGATCTTCACTCGATGAAATGGAATTCAATCCCAGTGATTTAACAAGCTCCCCTGATCGCGTAATGGTTTGTTTTGGGTTAAGAAGAAGAAGATGATGAAAAGCAAGAATGAGAGAGAGAGAGAGAGAGAGAGAGAGAGAGAGAGAGAGAGAGAGAGAGAAACAGAACATCAGATCATTTGAAGTAAATGAATGGATTGAGAATATATAAATAAGGGGCCTATATAGATTTTTAAAAATGAAAGAGGTCTAGGTGGGGAAAAGAAATAAATGGACATTGATACGTGGGAGAAAACAGCAAGAGACAGGAGAGAGAGAGAGAGAGAGAGAGAGAGAGAGAGAGAGAGAGAGAGAGAGGGGGAGATAGGAGAGAAAGAGAGAGAGAGAGAGAGAGAGAGAGAGAGAGACAGGGGGGTGAGAGAGACAGAAAAAAATGGAGGGCCAGATCATTTTAGTAAATGAATGGATTGAATGGATATAAATAAATGGCCTGTATAGATTTAAAAAAAAATGAAAGAGGTCGAGGTGGGGAAGAGAAATAAATGGAGATTGATACGTGGGAGAAAACAACATGAAAGAGAGAGAGAGAGAGAGAGAGAGAGAGAGAGAGAGAGAGAGAGAGAGAGAGGGGGCGGTCAGAGATGAAGAATTATTGTTGAAAACAGAGTTGCACGGGAAAAGGGCCCGAATAGCAATGATCAAAACGTGTTTACTAGGGGGGATAGATATGACTAAAACAAAAGAGAAGAGGAGATAGGGACGGAAGAGAGAGAGAGAGAGAGAAAGAGAAAGAGAGAAAGAGAGAGAGAGGGGGTAGATACATATACATGATAGAGAGAGAGAGAACAAAAAATAGCCGAGGACAATTATGAGGTGTATACGATGTAGAAGTGAGCACAATTTCGTGACACAAAGATCAAACTTCGCTGCGGAATAAGCACACATTCGTGAGAAAACGGTACACTTTGCTTAAACGAGATCCAATTGATCAATACTGTCCTCAATAGTCGGAATGTGATCAATACAAATTGGTCTCATCGGAAAACGGTACTATCCTTTGTGGACTGGTCGGCACACGATCAAAGAGAAAAGGATCTGAGTTGGATGGTTGGAGACTAGAAGAAACTGAAGGTAAACCTGATGGAGGTGCTGAAACGTGAGGGAGGAGGAGGTGGATACCAACGGGGGGCGGTGTAGATCAAGTAAAGTTTCTAAACAAGTATTTTACACCGGTTGGTGTTATTTTGATTTTTGTTTTCGTTTGTTTGTTTTATTTTTTTGTTTGTTTGTTTGTTTGTTTGTTGTTTTTAATGTATAAATTATTTAATTTTCTAGGTATATTTAGGGATTATCAGGTCCCTGTTTGCATCTTCAAGTACACACATGAAAACGGGGTTTTGACTTAGTGGAACCCCCCACTTCTCTCTCTCTATATCTCTCTCCCTCTCTCTCTCTGTTTCTCTTACTGTCTCTTACTGTCTCCCTATTATTCACCTCTTCATCCCCCTCTATCAATTTCTTTCTCATGCACACAATATGCATCTGAGGACAAATGTTTTAATATTTTAAATCCTTCCTTTTATGCCTTTTTTTTATTTCACTCTCCTTCTCCCTCTCTCTCTCTCTCTCTCTCTCTCTCTCTTTCCCTCCCTCTCTCTCTCTCGCTCTCTCACTCTTGCCATTATTTCACCATCGACAATGATCATCATCCATGCACAGACACGTCTACATATGTGACCTTCGAACCCCTGGTCTCAATTCAATGGTGGCTTCAATGATCGCTGATGAGTAGATAATGAATGATTCAAACCGGATTTCAAGCATCTTTCTCGATTGGTTCTGAGGCAGATGGATTTCATTCTCATTCCTCCTCCTCCTCCTCGTTCAAATCGAGAACATCCAGACGAAACATCCTCCAGAGTTATGCCTACTTTTAAAGGGAACTGATAACCGATTTTGTTTTGCTCAAAATTATTGTTTGGAAGTATCCTATATGTCCAGTTATTCCCTTTAATTGATATATATATAACCTTTACTGCCAGTGGCAATAGCTCTTACGACCTTCATGCGGGCAGCCGGCGAGTTACGAAATCGCATTGTGTACACCTAAAAGTGACTTTTGAGTAGGTTTGTGTATTCGACAAACTCGTGTTACTGTCTTGCGGCCATAAATACAAAATCGGTTTCCCCTCTTTCAAGATCACTAAAATTAATATATTATATTGTTATTTTGAGAGGTGACGTTATGTTTTTAGACTAATTGAAAGCTTTTCTGGTAATTCGTGCCCTTTACGTGTAAACAATCAAATTAAGCCATAGAAACGAAAGTAATTTGAACATTTTGAGCTTTTGTGAATTGTAGCGATAATTTGTTGGTCAATAAGTCGATTCTGCAGTTTTTAAAGGCATCCATAATGTATCACATAGACATGCAGAGGAGGGGGGAGGGGGAGGAAGTATAAATGATACAAAAACGCCTGAACTACGTAGATAAAGGAGAAAAAGCCCTTTCAGTTTAAAAAAACATCACTTACTGCACCTACCTATACTCTGACTAAATGGATCCCTTCTGTCCATTTTGTCCTCCGTATATATTTTCCTTTTTTTCGTAGTCGATCTATCCGGTTTAACTGACTCTTTTCCCACTCTCGCTGTCCAGTCCTTTCTGCATCCGTTCCTATGTTTAGGATGCGTGTCTTTTTCTTCGAAACCTTTCTAATCCGTTGACTTCAAACCCCACAGCTTTCCTCGATCTACGAGTATTGACTCAAGAAGTATCATCCTATATTAACATGTATACCAGTCTTCTTCTCTCCCCTTACTCTTCAAACTCTTCGTCTCCTCGATGACAGTTCTATTTCGAAAACATCTTAATGCCTTACTGATTCTCGTCTAGTTTATCCTTCTCTCCAGCCTCAGTCTCCGTTTCCCTCCTGGCTTATGCCTATACTCAGGCTTCCTATCTGTTTGCCCATCTTAAAATCGCTCTCCGTTCTTCACTTTGTATTAGTCTACCAAATCGTCCTGGCGTCATCCTTGTTCATTCAGTTTGACTGGGATGTCGAAGGTGATGTCATTGAGACATCAGATCTGATATGGACCGAGAATGACAAATTATAGTCGATATTTTCTTTCCCTCTTTCTCTATCCTTATCTCTTTCTCCCTCACCCTCTTTCCTTATCTCTCTCCGGTTTCTCTTTCCTTGTCTTTCTTTTTGTCTCTGCCTCTTCATCTCCCCACTCTCTCTCCCCCTCTCTCTCTCTCTCTCTCCCTCTCTCTATCATCGACAGTCTTTCTTTCTCTCCTATATGATTCCCATCTACTCTCCATTCTTACCCCTTTCTCTACGTTTGGGGGTCATTTCATTTCCCACAACTTGCACATTCATGTTGGGTGTCAAGATCATTATTTACCCATCTCTAAGTCAGTCCCACCTTGAGCTAGCGCACCAAACTTCTCGCATCATTCTGCGTCTTCCCCATTAACACCTCTCTCATCTATCCTCCTCTCTATCCATCTCACCTCTCCTGCTCCCCGTCTTCGCCCCTCTCTCTATTTTCTACGTAAATCTACCTTTATTCAATTCAATTCAATTCAACTTTTCTTCGTCCAAGTTGAAAACATGGAAATGTTACATGGGATCTGTTTTTTTACAAGCAATAAAAATGCATATATAAACAACAAAAACAGTCATAATCGGAATACATCAATGATAAATATACGTAGACGTTGACATCATACATTAACAAATAACATTACCCATAGCATGAGCACTAAAAAGAGTAAAATGGGAAAGAGGGTAAATAGAGGAAGAAGGACAGTAGATCGAGGTGGGGGTGGGGAGGGAAGGGAATGAGTCAGAAGAAGGGGGACATAGAGAGAAAGGAAAAGAGAGCTGATGCTGAGGTAAAGAACGGAGAAGTGGGGACGGTTGTAAAAAGAAAGACAGAATACATGAAATTATAAAGGTATTGAACAAGAAGATTAGTATTCCCATTTCCTTGATATCTCATTATATATTTCTGAAGACAGGTTATCTAACGTAACAAGTAATGTCTTCTTTTTACCTGTATTCTGCATTATTTACAAACTCTTGTCATCTGTATCATTGTCTCACTTTTACTTTCCGACATTCAGGGTGACAGTGTCTTCTATTTCTTGTTTCAAGATCACTGTTTGCCCGTCTGCAAATTCCACCTTGAACCAGACCTCCAACCATCATCCATGCAGCATAATTTTTTCTCCTTCAGACTGACTGAATCCTGGAGATGATATCCCTCAGACGTCAGACCTGATAGACTTGGAATGACTAATCAGAGTTGACACTTTCTCTCTTTACCGTTTACTCAATCTATCTCCCCTCTTTCTCTCTCTCTCTCTCTCTCTCTCTATCTGTCTCTCTGCCCCACCCTCTCTCTCTCTCTCTTTCTCCCCCATTCTCTTTCTCCTTTTCTCTATTATGTTCTTCTCTCACTTTCCTATCTCTATCTCTCTCCATCACTAAAAAGCAGGTGCCCGTATCTTCACATTCCCCCCGAAATAAACCATTTACCATATAATGCTCACAAATACCATGAACATATTCTCACATTTTCATGATTAATTGTGTTTTCCCGAATAGTCACTTCATACATTCTTATTAGTCTTAAATATTTTCTCACACTTTTCTCATCATTCATCGCAATTTTTCTCGTCCACCTTTTGAGTACTTACTTCCCAACACATGTGTCCGATTGATGTTCATATCCAAGGTCTCTCTCTCCCTCTCCTTCCTTTCGGCCTTCCTTCCTGTCTAGCTGACCCGCCATCAAGCCTCGTCACCGTTTTACTTTCTCACCTAGTCTGACTGGCTTTCAAAGATCGCACATCCTAAGACATCAGACCTGACAAAGGTTTGGGAATGACAAATCATTGCCGACACCTCCCCTTACATGTCAGCGTGGAGGCGGGTGCACGGGCGGTCAAACCATGCCCTTCACCAGACGTAGTCCTTGCTGCCAGGTATTAGCCGGGTTCACATAACACTTCCTAAACCTTTTAGGTTTCAGGTTTAGTTTTAGTTATTTCTAGGTCGTGGTTTCAAACTTATTCTTGTAGTGAATGATCGTAAGAATGCACTCGTGGTTTCGAAACTTAAAGTTTATTAGAATATTTAAACCACGAGTGATCAACCTGACAGTCGGTAAATATCAAAGTTAGTTCGTGGTTTTTCACTTTCAGGTTATCGTGAAGTTAAGAATTGTTCGGATGCACTCGAGATTTCGGAAAGTTACTGGAAGTTTAAACCCCAAAACAATATCATGGTTAACACAATAACTACAAGAACCAGGGAGGGGGTGGTGGTCCTCACTCGAAGCTGTGTATGTACGGTGCAGATGTAATCAACTTCAATGTTTCGCCAGCTTTTCACGACGCCCGCTTGCTGGGCTTGTAGTTGAACACTTCGATTTTCACAAACTTAATGGTTTAAACTACGACAATGCCGTGCAAACATAGCGAAAAATAGCAAAGTAAGAAAGATTGACGGTAACTAAAAGAGATGTTACATTCTCAGCTACCTTAGACCTGACGGTTCATTGATTAGGTGTGACAAGAAAGATTGCTTTTACCCTTTAGAGTAGCCATTACCATAATGAAAGCTTCTTAGCCGGAATTGATCACAAAAAATCTCTAAAAGGTAAATTAAAAGTTTCTTCAAAGTGAATGATACTCGATAATTTGCCTGGTTATATACTGAAGCTTTAGAAGGTTCGTTAATCTCTGAGTGGAGAAGAAAAACATAGATGGTGATATTTTGCACGGGACCATTGTGCATCTTCTTTTACTCAGTTAAACGTTTCGTGAAAAAAAAGAACAAAGACATACAAACAAACGGAATAACTATATTTTGATTTATATCTAGCAAAATATATAAAAAGACTAATATTGTTATGTTATGACAAAAGCCTAATCGTGTATTGTTTAATATATAGAGCTGGTGTTTCGATATGCGATACACAATCACGATATATCACAAACTTACATACTATGCCTTTTAATCAAACTTGGTCATTAAGACTCATTTTGCACAAATAACCAAATCGTAATGAATTGCCTCTCATATTTCCATAAATACGCAACACAACTGAAGTAAAACTGCCAAAGGGGTCTGAAAAATAGACTTCTCCAGTCGTATCCGAACTGACGATTAAGACGTATAATATACCACGATTGCTGTAAGCAATGTATCATACCGCAAGGGCTGAAAGCGCTAAGTCGTGCGGTATACTTGACCTATGTGTATTCACACTGTCATCTATGGTAGATCGGAACATATTCATACGGTAAGTCTTCGATAGGGGCAAAAAGGGTCGCGCAGTAAAAATCTTTCCCCCCTATTTAAAAGAAAAATCTATGTGGCAGATGTATGCGGGCATAAAGGTAGGGTTTTTGAGGAGGGGAGGGGGTCCAACCCTCCCCCTCCCCCATTCTCCGTTCTCCGTAACCCGTGACCCCGTGGATTCACCCCTGAATAAGAGACACCGCCCTGCGCGCCTAGCAAAACTCAAAGTGGCATATCGATGCCTCTATATTTGTTATGTTGTTGTTTTTGTTGTTCTTTAATGTATTTGCCTGACAGATATCATTGGTACTAATAACACTTTTGAAAAAGAGGTGTCGTGGTTTAGTGGATCAGTCACCGGACTGTGAATCCCAAGTTTTGCGGTCCGAGTGCCGCCGCGGCATTAATGTCCTTTGGCAAGACATTTATCTACATTTGCCACACTCGACCCAGGTGAGCTAAATGGGTACCTGATAGGAATGAATTCCTTGAAATGCTAGAGCGCCATAATGACAGCCATGCTAAAGCCGGGGTAATAATTGTGGAGCGCTTGTTGTGAATCCACGATTATTATTATTATTATTATTATTTAAAAAGAAATCATAAAACCCTTTTTTGTTTCCTTGTCAGGACTTTCGGGACATTTTCCAATTCCTCCCCATAATTCAGAAAATCCATAATTTGCGTCTGATTCTAGTCGCATTTTAACTACAGAGGTGATATTCTCTGTCCCGGAAGTCATTCTTCAATTTCATGCCGTTTCCGAAAAGAGTTGATTACATCCGCCGGAGCAACAGATATACTCCTTTATCCATTAGGGTTGTCATTTAGTTACTTTATTTGGATTTTCTTTTTTTGCTTAAATACCCTTTAGGATGTGAATTTTATGATATATGAATACAGATCTAACTCGAAGGTCACGGGAAATGGGCTGCCTCATTTTTATTCACTTTTTCTTTTGGTAGTTGTGTGCATAATATTTCTTAAGCTTGATTTAACATCGTAAGAACCCTGAAAAATGTTTATGATTTCGAACGCCAAAAATGTTTAATATTTTGTTTCCTCGTCGTATTTATCAAGGCAAGTCTTGCTTTGAATACTGATATTTTCAAAGTCTTCAAGAAAATCCTCTCTAATAAATCCACAACAACAACAACATCAACGACAAGAAAGTAATGCAGAATTAATGAATAATTAATGAATATTTGTTATAAAAATGACACTTTAAACCTGCATTTTGTGTAAATGTCTCCTTTATTTTCGGCAAGGGTCCCAATTACATATTCCATCATGCCTTCATTACTTAAAGTACGAAAACTAGTGTGATTAATCTTGGTTGGAAAACATGTAGTTGTTTGGTATTAAACTATCATGGAGGGAGACCACTAATACATTATATACGTGTATCTACTCGACGAACTATTTTACTAACACGTACTACGGAACACGTATGTGTAATTAATGATTCATTAACATCGCATTTGTAACTGGGGAAGAAGCTCCAACGTGTTAATGAAAAGCTCGTCCTTAATTTCGTCTAATCGTGTATAACCTCTAAGTGGCCCGCTCGTAGCAATTGCTTACGGATAATGCGACGCGTCTCGCGCAGGGCTTTACTTCATACCAAAATTTGTCGAGTAAAAGCGCTAATCAACAAAATATCAGCCTGCTTGGACGTCGTCCGTGGTATGGGGGACACTTAAGGTACTTAGGGTCTGAAAGCAAGGCAGGATGGTCATTTTTAAAGCCTCATTACTGATAAATAAAGATAGAAATCTAAAAGGTACCTTAATAGCGAGCGAACCGTTTTTAGCTGCCAAGGGTTATTAAGCCCGAATTCACGCCTTTCAGGTTCCTAAGTGTTTTTGGCAGAGAGTCTCTTGTTTTGTACGGGTTCTATGGGAGATAATTTTACTTTTAATTTGTACAAGATATATGACGTTTGTTATAAAAGAGAGATCATTATATCCTGTTTTGAACTAAACGTCTTTATTGTTTTGTTTTGAACGAGGTGTCATTTACCTTTGTTTTGTAAGGGATATAAGTTAACCTTTGTTTGTAAGAAAGATCAATTACTTTTACTTTGTAACGGAGTTCAGTTACGTCAGAGTAACGTTTTGTCAAATCATTATAATATCTGAACCTAATTTAAGCAAGGTTCATGTAATCAAGAAAACATCATTTCGCTCATATCTTGAATCATACAAATATGATGGCTTATAAAATGATGTTAAATTTCTCCTCATTTCGACAAGCCATGAGCATGATTAAACATAATCGCTTTCTTCAACCAGCTCCAGAATTCCCGAGTATTACAATATTTCTGCGCACGTGACTGTGCCCGGCAGATATGTCAGTAACTTTGGTCTAGTCACGTCTTTTTTTTCTTTTTTTAGTGACTACTCAGAGCAAAATAGAGTTATCAGCCCCAACACAAAACATCATGTAAGCGATGAATAAACTCTTGCTTTCGGATGACGTTGCAATAGATACATGAGACCATGCAGACGGTTGCCTGTACTATACTCAATTGAGATGAGACGAGACACATGCCATTGTATTACGTAATCGTTAAGGATAGCTTTACAGACTGACGTGCTGGGAGAGAAGGGAACATGATGCCTGAATAGGAAAGTGAAGAACTAAGCAGAACAACCAGCTGCCATGTAGATGCCAACGAACCCGACCATCGCATGAGAGAGAGAGAGAGAGAGAGAGAGAGAAAGAGATATAGAGGGAGAGAGAGAGAGACATACAGACACAGAGAGAGACAGAGACATAGACAGAGGATGTAGAAAGAGGGGATAGATAAATATAGAGATAAATACTTTATATATACATGTATTTAGAGAGAGAGAGAGAGAGGTAATTAGATAGATAAATAGATAGGTAGGTAGATATATATATATATATATATACATGTATATATAGAGAGAGAGAGAAAGGGGGAGAGAGAGAGAAAGAGAGCGAGACAGACAGACAGACACAGAGGGAGACAGAGACAGAGACAGAGGGTGTAGCACATGTCACACAAAAACTAAAATGTATACTTTTAATTCATATGTTCTCTTTGCCTGTCTACCTCATTTTCTGCTAAGACAAATGCTCCCCTTTTCATAATGACATTGATTTTCATATTCATATCTCTTAAGGCAACCTTAATTTCCCTATCCCCCTTTGGTTATATTTCAGCCCATAAAGCGTGCGATTATTTATGATTATTCAAAACATTCGAAAATCTTGAATAGTTTATGACGCCTTTTTGTTACTGCAACTCTAAAATGTATACCATCTTCACATTTCTAATATCTACATATGTGTGACCTGTATGTACCTTTGCCATTGTGTAAACTGAAATAAATAGATTAAGTTTTACTATTTTTATTTAATTTAAAATGCATACTTCTATTATGGACCATCCTTGAAATGAAATGATATCGTCGTGAAGACAGAGGCGTCCACGAATGATAATCAATGATAATAATAATAATAATAATAATAATAATAATAATAATAATAATAATACTACTACTACTACTACTACTACTACTACTACTACTACTACTACTACTTGCTTGCAATGAAATGATATCATCGTGAAGACAGAGGCGTCCACGAATGATAATCAATGATAATAATAATAATAATAATAATAATAATAATTATACCACTACTACTACTACTACTACTACTACTACTACTACTACTACTACTACTACTACTACTTTATAAGAAACGTTGTTATTATTATATTATTATATTATTACTACTACTGCTAATAATAATAATAATAATAATAATAATAATAATAATAATGATAATAACAATAATAATAATAATAGCAATAATAATGTTAGTTGCAATTTATGTAGCGCCTTTCCCGCTGGATACAAAGCGCTTTGAGATGCTATTCACGAGTCAGTGCTAATGTTACCAAGTTACTATTAAAGCAAATAATCAAACTAGTAAAAACCAGAAAGCGACCCATCCA